>CM035148.1:49800425-49827925 GCA_020205605.1 Panax ginseng
TTAGATTTAACGATACCCTTAGCCTAAACTGCTCCCACCTGGAGTCTTACAACGGCATAACGGGTCTTATGGCGATCTTAGGTGGTTTACGACAAGAGAGGCGAATGGTCCAGGAGCCAAAGAAATAAAAGTTTGAAGAAACTTTTAAAAACAAATCAAACTATTTTTAATCGAAACCACCGACAGCTTCAAGAACCAACCGTGTGGCTCTGAAACCATATAACAGTGGCGATTAAGTTTTAAAAAAGAAAAACTTAAACAGAAAAGAAAAGATTAAGAAGATGACCGGTGAATCGGTAAAGCAATCTCTTTCTTTTATTTATAAACATTTGGGAATGGATTACATCTTTAACCTAGACTAAATGTTTGAGGGAAGATCAAAGTACAAAGGACTTCGTCTTCATCTAACTAGAAGAAGAGAAGCTGAAAGCTTCATCTTCGCTAACTCTAGAGAGAAGGGAGAGAGGACCTCGGAAGAGCTCTCTAGAGAGAGAAGCTCTGAGGCTACACTGAATTAAGCCTAAGTAACTCTAACACTTGAGTTACTTAAATAGAAAACTGAAAAGTAAATTACTATTGAATCACGCAGGATTCACTATTACATTAACTGAAGTAAAAGTAATTTACTAAAGTAAAAGTAAAACGTAAGAAACATTTTACATTTACTTTTACATTGGTAAAAGTTAAAAACATTTAACTTGAGTAAAAACAAAAGTTATTCTTTTACTTTTACTTTTACTTTTACATTTTAACTAAAGTAAAAGACTTTTGCTTTACGGAAAGCAAAAGCTGAGATGATGGCTGGGCCATCACCTGTCAGTGACTAGAAGATGCCTCTGGCGTCTTCTTCGTTGACTGGTCCGTCTCTGCTCCGGTAGGTGCAGTCATCGGATGGCGCTATTGATCATCTTCACAGATGAGTCACCACCTCCATACATTTCCACCTCAAAATTTTTATCCAGGAAATAACCCTTTCAGCCCCAAAAATTTGGTTTATAAAGCAGGAGGAAAAAAAAATTTCACCGAAAAATTGGTCAAAATCTTCAAAATTTCTTAGATTTTGTAAAAATTTTTTGTTTAAAAATAAATCAGACTGAATCTGATACAAGGGATCACTCGACTGGTCCTGATCTATCAGTGAAATCGATCTAAACAGAAGACTTCTTTGTTAACTTTTTAAACAAAAATTCTTTCTTTGATCATTCCTGTTAAACTCAAACCGTTCTTGCCATGTGTTAACACATACCTTTAGATCTAACGATACCTTTAGCCTAAACTGCTCCCACCTGGAGTCTTACAACGGCGTAACGGGTCTTATGGCGATCTTAGGTGGTTTACGACAAGAGATGCAAATGATCCAGGAGCCAAGGAAATAAAAGTTTGAAGAAACTTTTAAAAACAAATCAAACTGTTTTTAATCGAAACTACCGACAGCGTTAAGAACCAATCGTGTGGCTCTGATACCATATAACAGCGGCGATTAAGTTTTAAAAAAGAAAAACCTAAACAGAATAGAAAAGATTAAGAAGATGACCGGTGAATCGGTAAAGCAATCTCTTTCTTTTATTTATAAACATTTGGGAAGGGATTACATCTTTAACCTAGACTAAATGTTTGAGGGAAGATCGAAGTACGAAGGACTTTGTCTTCATCTAACTAGAAGAAGAGAAGCTGAAAGCTTCATCTTCGCTAACTCTAGAGAGAAGGGAGAGAGGACCTCGGAAGAGCTTTCTAGAGAGAGAAGCTCTGATACCATTTGGGGTGGAGAGGAGATAAAAGAGAAGAACAAGAGGGCGCAAACAAACACAATTTAAATTTACTAAAAAACTTTCATTTCTTGATAACTTGAACTATTTACAAATGCAGAAAATTAAATGACTTACAAGTTTACTAAAATAAGAACATTAGAAGAAGAGGGGGGAAGTAAGGCTAAACAGCGGTAGAGGCTAAAGATTCTTCAGAGAAGGAGCTCTGAGTCTTTCTAAGTCTGCCTTACCAAATGAATTCGATTTCCTTTTATAGAACAAGGAAATGAACTATTTACAAGGTTACTATTACATTAACTGGAGTAAAAGTACAAGTAAAAACATATTACATTTACTAAAGTAAAGTAAAAGTAAAAGAATCTGCTTTCGGTGGAAAAGAAGACGTCTCTTTTGACTGATGCTTCCGTGGGGCCAAATGTCTGAGTAAAAGAATTTACTTTCGGTGGAAAAGCAGACGTCTCTTTTGACTAATCGCTAGTGGGGGCGATGTCCGACCGATTCTTTGCTTTGATTGAAAAGCAAAAGATCTTGATGACTAAAGTTTGCGCCCGAAGCGAGTCTTCTTGCGATGACTAGAAATCACCGGAGCGAGTCTTCTTGATGACTAAGGGGATCAGGAGAAAGGATCCTGAGCATCCTGAAGGTTGATCGTGCCATAGGGATCACAATCATCTTCGTCTTCAAGATCCTGACTAGAATTTTCTCCTCTGGACTGAGAAGAAGCTTTGTCTGACTCTTCATGTAATTGGTCAAGTCTCATATGAATGGCGTCTGCAAGAAGCCTTAACTGAGAGTTGGAGTAACTAGAAACATTAGTGACTTCAATAGGGTTTGGAGGAACAACTGATTTTTCCTTTAATTTTTCAGCTGTTTTAGTGACTGTTTTACTGGAATATGCATCGGCAGGGGTCGTAGTAACTAGAGGAGTCAATAAAGGAATAGCCAAAAATTCTTTTTGAACTTGGCCAATGATTCTATCGACACCGAATTTATCCCACCATTTAATGTAAAAACGGCGAGAGACATGAACAATAGGGGAAATGACTGTAGGAGCCGTCCGGATACCGATGGATGATGGAGGCTGAAAAACAGAGACTTCCTAAGGAGACAAAATGACATATTGCCACTTAAGAATCCAAGGGATTTTATATTTACTACAGAATATAAGGAAGACTGGGATTTCCTCATATTTGGGATGATAATTACTATGAGTACTAAAATGATTAAGTTGTGCTAGGAGAGGCTCTGGAAGGATCACATGATCCAAACCAATTCTTGTCCACCAAAGGGTGAACCACTTGGGGAATTGACTCTTAAACTTGTGGTCGAACTGCACAAACCACGAATGACTGTGATCTTCATTTTGGTGAAGAAAAATCTTATACCAGGCTTCCATATAATCATAATAACAGAAAGAGCTGGAATGATTAGAAAAAGACCTGAGGTCAGAAGGATGACTACCCCAATTGAAAAAATTGAGAATCTGCTTAATGTACAACGAGTGATAAAGGAGTTTGGATTTATCATCATTGGCATAGATGGGTTTAATAAAGACTGACTCGGTTTCAATAAGGATATCCTTATAATACACAAGGGATTTATAAGGAGCCATGGGGAGGAAATGCCATCCAGTAGGAAAATACTGAGCAGCTAATTTGACTGGGTTATCTTTGGGCTTCATTGATAACTCAATATGAAACAGATGTTGATCATATTTAGTACAATGCTCAGAAGCTGTATAACTGGGTTTTGATGAGGTTGCCCTCGATTGATTAGCAAAAATGTCAAATGCTTCTGGTTGACTAGCTAGAACGGATGAATAGGGTTTTGGGACTGTACCAAGCACCTGAAATTTATTATGGGTGGTTTGACTAACTGGGTAAGGAACGACAGTTCCCTTTAACTGATTTACTGGGCCGGGAGAGCGACGACGAGCACAAGAAGATGAACCTCCTCGTACACTCATGTTGCTGCAATAATACCTGTGTTAATAAACTCACGCGTGAGAAAATCAGGAACTGAGTTGTTACTACCTTTAATATATTCAATATCAAAATCAAAAATACTTAAAATAGCTTGCCATCTAGCGAATGAATGCTTAGAGGTGACGTTTTCAACGACTTTTTTAAGAATGAATTTTGCTGACTTACAATCTATCCTAACTAGAAATTTCTGGTTTAATAAATCTCTCTGAAATTTTTTAATACACAGGACAAGGGATAAAATTTCTTTTTTAATAGTACTGTATTTTAACTATGTAGGGTTCTATGCGCCGGAATGGAAATGAACAATTTATTCATCAGAAGTAGAGGTTAACTTTTGTTTGAGTATACCACCGAATCCAACGTTAGAGGCATCGGTTTCAACTATTTTGAAAGCTGAATCATTAGAGATGCCAAGGCAAGGCAAAACCTTAACATATTTTTTAACTTGTTGGACTACAGAAGTATGAATGTCAGTCCATGGAGGAGGATTACTTTGTAAGCACTGAAAAAGAGGCTTACAAATCTTCCTGAGATCCTTGTAAAACTTGCCAATATAATTAAGCGAGCCAAGAAATCTAGAATGAAGTTTGTCGGTAATCTTATCCGGGAATCGATCAATGAATTGAATAGCTCATCGCTTGGTGTCGTGAGTCCATGATAGAGGATTAATCCGAGAAACATGACTTTAGTCAGAAACAGACTACACTTGGAAGGAGAAAGAACAAGACCATTGGTTTTAACCGTTTTGAAGAACGAATTCAAATGCTTAATATGCTCTTCAATAGTCTTGGAGAATACAAGGATATCGTCGATATAAACAATAATAAAATGACTGAAAGGATTCATAATATTGTCAAGAATATTCTAAAATTCACTGGGGGCATTTTTTAGTCTAAATGACTGAACATTCCATTCGTAATGACCGAACGGAGTGGTGAATGCCGTTTTGTACCTATCATCAGGATGAATAGCAACCTGCCAGAATTCGGACTTGAGGTCAAATTTACTAAAGATGGTGGAGACACTTAACCTACCAAGAAGATCATCCTTATTGGGCAAGGGGTATCTAATCCATTCTAGTACTTTGTTTAATGGTTTGTAATTAATGACTAGCCGAGGGACTCCTCGTTCTTTTTCAGCTTCATTATTAACATAGAAAATTTGAAGGCAAGACCATGGTGACTTACTATGTCTAATTAATCCTTTACTAAGAAGATCATTAATTTCATTTTACATAACTCCATCCATTGTTCATGACTCATTTGAATAGGCCTAGCTTTGGTGAAATTAAATGTTCTTTAAATTCCTTAGCATAGGTAATCTAACTGTGTGCTTCTTCCTATGCCAAAAAGCATTGGGAGAATCAAAACATAATTTTTTTATTAAATAATCTTTTAATTCACTTATCTTTTCTTGAACTCTGTTACTCTTAAGTTGTTCTTCCACTTGTTGATACCTAACTTCTTCTTTGAGGAAATTTAAGTGGGTAACTTTACAGTTTAATAGATTTAATGATTTAGAAATTGATTCTTCTTGAATAAATTTTAAATCTCTTTCTTTTGGTTTTATAAGGAATTTGAATGTAATCTTTTTTCCTAAATGTTCGCAGCTTAATCCTTTATTACTAGTAGTAAATGGATATAATAAATATATAAATGGTAATCCTAAAATGATTTTATCAGTAATATTTCGAATTAAAACAAATGAGGTTTTAAAACACATACTGTCTTGACAAATATGTACATTAGGTAATTTATATTTTATTTCCATTTGACTGCCATTAGCTGAATTAAGTTTTTCATTAGTTTTCTTATAATACCTAGTGAGGATAAGACCTTCTTGAATACAGTTCAAGTCTGCACTAGTATCAACCAAAGCAGGGAGCTGTATAGAGAAAGTTTTATCAATGACTAAATTAATTGAAATATACCATTTCTGAATGGTAATGTCCTTAATTCTTTTAAGGGAGAGCCCTTGAATAAAAAGATCAGGTTCTTCTTTCGTACCAGAAGATTCTGGTTCATCATGACTTTCATCACTAGAAGAGGAATCTTGTACATGAAGATCTGATTTTTTATCATCAATCTCTTTTCTTAATTTAGAAATATCTAATTTGAAGTTAGAAATTTCTTTCTTGAGTTTATTAACTTCTTGATTTAACTCAGGGAGGGTAATTTCTTTAACCGGGGACTTAAACCTTTCAAGTGTTTTATTAAGACTGAAAATGGGCTTTTCTTTGGCTCTAAGAACCTTATCAGTAACTTTCTTGTCTTTAGTTAATAAATCTTTTAACTGATTCATATATTGAGTTTTTAATCCAGGGTCAGTAATTTTACTAATCAAATTAATTAACAAAGAGCTTTCTTCATCATCTTTGGTAATTACATTAATTCTTTTGCAGCAGTTATTACTGCAATTTTCAGTACATATGGTGACTTCATTATCACTATTTGACTCATCACTACAGGTGTTATTACTGGAAGATTATGGGATGTCTGAAACTTCTTCATTACTATTGTTATTTTCAATTCTCATTAATTCTAATAATTGTTCAGTGTCTTCGACTGAGATATTTAACTGAGCTAATTTTTGCTTAACCCTGCACTCACTTTTAAAGTGCCCTTTCTGCCCACAATTGTGACAGACAATTTTACTCTTATCAAATTTCTTTGATTTTTTAGTTGATTTGCGTGTTGACTTAGGTTTTTTATAATAAGAATCTTGATTAGTTTTATAGTTTTCCTGATTATATTTTTTCTTACGACGTTTATGACTTTTATGTGACTCAATATGTTTATGCTTATGCCGGTGCTTTCTTCTAGAGAGCAACAAAGCAGAAAACCATCTTGCTTCATGAAGGTGCCTAATTCATATTTAGCTTTATTTTTATCTTTGCCAGCTTGTTTGGCTAATTTGAAGTCAATACACATTTTTAATCCTATTTTTTGAATATAACTTATGATATCACCGTAGGTTAAATTATCATAGTCAATATATCCTAAATTTTTACTTAATTCTTCTCTGACTTTATGAGCAAACAAAGAAGATAAACCATTGACGAATTTTTCTTTCCAAAATGGTTTATTGCTATCAGTGCGCATCATAACTCGTGAAGTAAAAACATCTTTGTACCACCTAAAATCACTTAGTGTGGGACACCTCAGGTTACTAAGTTGATCATGGATTCTTTCAGTGATGTTACTAGGAGTTCCAACAAAATGTTTAATAATGGTAAAAATTAAAGTATTAACTCCATCAGGCGGACCAATACCAACATCTTCATTAAAGATGGGATTACCGTCATCATCTTTCTAGATAACATGAATAATAGATACTCTAATATCTTCTGTGAGATGTTTTTCCCACCAAGATCTGAGAATACCAGTGAATCCACTAGCTATTAATTCAACAATGTCTGGCTGGGACAGGTTGTTGAATTTAGTGATATAGCTATTAGCTACCATAGACATATGATTTAATTTATTAAGAACTTCTTGTTCACTAAATCCATCAATATTCCATTCATATATTTTATTGGATGAAACAGAAAATTGTTTATCTAGATTTCTCTCTTCGAATTGTAGATCCGGAGGAGTAGGTCTAGAATACCAATTTCTGGTAATACTTGTGTTATTTACAGTTAATTTGTTTAGCTTTTCATTTAGGTTTGAAATGGATGAGTGATTAGAGTGCACAGAGGAACTGTCGTTATCATCATCAGACTCTACTTGATCGATAATAGCCATAGTTCTACTTGGACCTGCTTCAGTTTTAAGTTTTTTAAATAATTTATCAATCGACTGAACAAGTTCACTATCTTCATTAGGTAAACCTAAATTATATCTATTTTCTGGTAACTTAATTAAAGGTTGTTTAATTCCTAAATCAGGTTTCTTAATAATATTTTCTTCAAATTTTTCTTCTATTCTATCTAGCTGTTTTCCTACAGTTGCTAGATATTGATTACTAAAGTTTAATTGCTCAATTATTTTTTTATCATCATTAGTTCGATCAGGGATTTTAAAAGGACTTGCAATAATTGAGGTATTTTTAACTCGAATTAGAACTGTTTCTAAAGGAGGATGACTAGACGAAATTTTTGATTTGTCTTCTTTAATCCATTGGGTTTTATTAATAACATTACATTTACTTTGATATTGTTCATACTAGTCGTAAAAAGTAATTTTAATCTCTTCATTCTTAACAAATCTTTTCCATCTATTAATTATTTTATCTCTTTCCTTTTCAATAGGGTGATTTGATCTGAATAGATGTCTTTTTTCTTTATTAGATTTTGAATTAAAATCTTTTACTAAATTATCCCAATCTAACACAAAATCCTTTTTAATGACTCTTAATTGATTACTAATTATGGGCTGTTGTGGTAATTCATTCGGTAAAGTCCATTGACTAGGTAAAGTAATATCCTTCCAGAGAATTGTTCTCGGGATCTGGATATTAGCATCACTAGTTGAACTCTGAATTAAAACTGTTTGATCTTTAGGACTTTTATTAAGAGCATGAACATTCAAGTTTGACTTCATAGTCTTATAATAAATCCTGTAAATTAAAGCAATAGGTTGCGATCCTTCAATCATTTGAGTAATTTCACCTGCAGTTTTAATATTTAATGATAAAGCTTTAAATAAATTTGATCACTAAGACTCAAGGTGAAATCAGGAAAGCAATTGAAATGGATAGGACCATTATGCAAGCTTGCTTCCATGGCACTAATAATACTAGGGTAATAATTCCTTTTCTGTTGAGTGGTTTAACTGCAACTTGAACAAGACCTATATGAATAAAATTATAACCCTTTTTTCTGTGTTTTTAATCACTTCTGGAGATAAAAGACTACAATTTTCATATTCTTTGTTAATTGCATAAACCTTTTCAACTGTTTTAACAGTATAATCCGTTTTGAAATTATCTAAAAAGGTTGACTGATTAATTTCTCTTGGAGATACCCAGGGTATGTTCCAATTATGTAACACTTGACTAATGTTTTCATAACTATGTTCTTCTTGGTTGACGATGTCAGGGACAGGAGGCAAAGCTGACCTGTTACTAACTGAAGAGCTAGATCTGAATAATCTACTCATCTTAACTGTTTCAAAATAAAATTTTACCCAAGGTTCATTCATGCATACCCCGTTTACCCTAAGTAGAATCATACCTATGTTCTATAACCCGACACTGCTCACACCCTAGAGACTTACAAAGGTTAGACACGAACTAGGTGCACTACAAGTAAGTAAGGTGACTTCAGAACTTTGAGGAAGAAGATGATTTTGAAAAAGAAAGAGAAGTTTGATTAAAGAGATCTTACTATGCAGTAACTAACAACAACTTGGCTTTGATACCATATAACAGCGTCGATTAAGTTTTATAAAGAAAAACTTAAACAACAGAAAAGAAAAGATTAAGAAGATGACCGGTGAATCGGTAAAGCAATCTCTATCTTTTATTTATAAACATTTGGGAAGGGATTACATCTTTAATCTAGACTAAATGTTTGAGGGAAGATCGAAGTACGAAGGACTTCGTCTTCATCTAACTAGAAGAAGAGAAGGTGAAAACTTCATCTTCGCTAACTCTAGAGAGAAGGGAGAGAGGACCTCGGAAGAGCTTTCTAGAGAGAGAAGCTCTGAGGCTACACTGAATTAAGCCTAAACAACTCTGAACACTTTGAGTTGTTTAAATAGAAAACTGAAAAGTAAATTACTATTGAATCACGCAGGATTCACTATTACATTAACTGAAGTAAAAGTAATTTACTAAAGTAAAAGTAAAACGTAAGAAACATTTTACATTTACTTTTACATTGGTAAAAGTTAAAAACATTTAACTTGAGTAAAAGCAAAAGTTATTCTTTTACTTTTACTTTTACATTTTAACTAAAGTAAAAGACTTTTGCTTTACGGAAAGCAAAAACTGAGATGATTGCTGGGCATCACCTGTCGATGACTAGAAGATGACGCTATGGATTGGCGATTTATCACAGGAATGGAGTTTGGAGGGGAGCCAGTGCCTTTTATGGCGAATATTACCCCTACTGCCATCAGATCCTTATAAGGAGTTCCGGCGGAGGCGCTCAAAGGCAGGACTGTCCATTCAGGTCCTTTGAGGGTAGATGCTATAAGTGGGCTTTTGAGTGAGCCCATGCCTGATGATGTCAGAATCAGGGATCGCGTTTTGTGGCGATTGTTCCTGATGATCATTCGAGGCTGCTTCATAGTAGATAACTCTTCTACGGTATCTTTCACTTTGATCAGTGCCACACGTGATGTGGACCGTATTGGAGAGTACGATTGGGGCTCTTACACCTTTGCCTATTTCCTCCGGGGCATGCGCATACTCTCACAGGGTTTAACTGAAGCTTGGCTAGGATTTTACCCATTTCTGCTGGTGAGTATTTCTCTTGTATTTTTCCATTTATAGGTTAAGAGTGTGTACTAATAGCAGATGTTTTGCCATTGTGTTGGCAGTTTTGGGCCTATGAGAGGCTCCCATGCTTGCGTCCTGTGAGTGTATTAGGTTTAGATACCTATCCACGAGGACGACGATGGCACCATTCTATTTTTCGGAGGTCCCTGTAGCCGAGGGATTCACTCACTGCCATATGCAGCTGGAGTTACTGACAGCTGACGCCATCACATGGATTCCCTATTCAGGGGAACATTTGATCATCGACTTTGAGGATGGACACCCGACTGGGGTCGAGTATTTGATTTCCACCAGGAGAGTTCCTCTCTTCACAGATGGAGGCTGGGAGCTCTATTTAGGAGAGTGTGTTATTAGGAGCACCACATGGGAGATCCGTATACCGATCTTACCTCCTGCTAGGCCTCATTGGCCCGTATCACTGTCACCCGTCACTGATATCCCATTGTTGGGGGTTGACGGTTTTACATTATCAGAGGGTCCATGTACTCAGGAGATGTTCCAGCAGTGGTGGTCCCCTCGCACTATTGGAGCCCAGTCCTGCGCCACTCAGTTTATGGGGGATATGGTTCCAGGATCCTTGATGATGACGGATTGGGTAGCTTGTGTCCGAGCTCCGACTCATATGACCCAGATTGATAGTTTGACCCGGCAGTTGGACTAGGCACATATATTTATCCAAAGATTTGGGCGAGAGAGATCCAAAGAGAGTGAGTCATTTGTTCCTTCAGCTTCTCAGCCCGCCCCTTAGACGACCCATTTGGTTTTGCCGGCACAGATCCTCCTCTTTATAGGTCTGACATCCCTGTTGATAGAGATCCAGTGACTCAAGAGGAGTTACATCAGGTGGACAGGATTGATGACGTGGACATCGAGACCCTGGTCTTCTTCTGATGTATATTCTCCTTATATCTTTTGATAGGCCTCTGTTAGATATTCGGTGGATGTTCCCCATTCTCGCTATATCTTTTGATAGGCCTCTGTTAGTAGTAGGGCGGATGTGCCCCATTTCCCTATATTTGTAGCTGTACAGAGCCGATGTATTAGATGATGATATACTTAGGAATGTATACACCATTTTTTCATTCCTTATATCATATTGCCATCCATTATCTGTTATGCATGTATCATGTTATGCATATGTATGTATGTCCAGAGATATTCAGCATTGACCCCTAGATGGTCTTATGACATGGCTCGTACAGATGTCTTCTTCGACAGTTAGCCGTATAGATCATACCCCACCGTCAGTGGTGGTATTGGGTATGCGATCGCGGTATGATAGCTTGTCACCACCAGACAGGGTGACTGTAGATCAGTTACTACAGCATACCATGACTTTATTGATGTTTCAGGTTCCCGTAGGGTTTGTAGATCCGGATGCTAGAAGCACAGCTCTTTGGATCGGCAGTATTCCAATTTGGTACCCATGAGTTGACTCTACTTTGGAGAGTACATGACGTTTAACGATGCCGCCTTTTGCATGCACCTTGTGTGCATCGGCTTTGGGAGACATGAGTAGATTTATTCATGACTCTCATAGGATTACTACAGAGTAGTGCGGGACGAGTTGACATCTAGCCACGTGATATCCCAGCATTTTTTGTACGACAGATTTGGCTCGGAGGATATCTATTCACGACATTCCGGGGATTTCACCGAACCGGAGGATCATTGGCGCTTGGCCAGAGTTGATGTACTGTTGCTGTGCGTATTGTCGTATGTCTATATGCCACGATATATGGACGAGATAGACATTTGTATCATTATGGCTATGAGAGCTCTTAGAGAGGGTCGTACCATTGTACATATGATTATAGCAGAGACCCTGCGGTCGGCATCCTATTGTTGCACATATCCTATAGGAGTGTTCACTGGGAGTTCGGTCATGTTGTACGTGTGGTTTATGTCACACTTGAGACAGGTTGGTACCCTTAGATGGCATGGGTATTGGTTCACCCATGATGTAGCCATGTCATACTCCTTTCAGCCGTTGGAGTGTATAGATGCTCTGTCTTGGTCCGCATTTTTGGCAAATATCAGAGATCCATTCAGCATATTGCCGTGCTCGGGGCTTTGCTCACCATACATCTTTATTACTCACGCTCCGGGCATAGACTATCTCCCTCTTGCTGGTTTAAGAGGTGTGACTACTTATCACCCACTGGCCGTGATGTTGCAGTTCCACCAGTTCCAGGATTTCCATCCTTTTGAGGGGGCGATAGGTCAGCATTCAGCTTCTCGATATCTCTCAGTAGAGGACCGATCCCGTGTGTATGCTTGTTGGGATCAGCGTGAGATAGCTGCTTTTTCTGTCAGTCATCCAGGTTATTCTACAGAGTATTCCGCATGGATGGAGATAGAGATTTTGTCAGCTGCAGCAGTATCTGCAGTACCAAATAGCGAGTCAGACGATGTAGAGCCCATAGAGGACATACCTACATCGAGGAGGAGTCTGTTGCTGGGTTGCCAGCATTTCTTCCAGATTCTCTTAGTACCAGTACTGTTGTGGTTCAGCACTCGGCACATAACTTAGAGCAGAGACTTCATCTGATGACCTTTGAGAGAGATCGGGCTCGATCTATGATGTTGACTGCCCTTGATGGGAGAGACACAGCTCTATTAGAGAGAGACGAGGCATTAGATCGCAGAGATGCCACTATTGTTGAAGCGGTGATGAGGCCATATCGGCCAGAGATGCAAAGTGATAGTTGAGCGGGATAGTCTATATCTGCCCGGATGTAGTCATCACAGATAAGATCTTGCAGATGAGGTCCTTTACCACAGGCATGATCGCAGAGATGAGCGCATATATTGATGATCATATGGTCACCATACAGATGGCTACATATATGTTGGGTCGTGTGGATATTCTCGTATAGGAGACCACAGCTTTGCCTCCTTCTTCTGAGAGGGACGCCATGTTGGGCTTGTTAGCTCGCATATACCCTGACTTGTAGATGAACTTGTATTTTCCTGCACAGACTAGCTTAGCCATTTTGTCATGTACAGTTTACATTGTATAGTTCAAACAACATTATATATATGACAGGGAAATATATTTTTGGATCACTTCCCTTTTAGATATGCCTTGCTATTTGCTTGATATTTTGCTGCTTTGCTTGAGGCTTGTGGTCTTGATGTATTCTCAATTCCTCCCAGGTGGATGGACATTGAGTTGTCTCTGGATAGTTCGTAAATGGATCATCGATCTATGTGTATCCCTACCATCTTTGGTGTCTTGGGACTGGTTTATGGATGGAAATGTGGAGAGGAGTGTGGCTTTCCTCTCTGAGATTGACCGCACCATAGATGGTCGCCAGTACTTCTATTTAGGAGAAGCCTAGTTAATTCAATCTCTTATGGATTGGTGTTGCTCTTCAAGGTATGACCGCAGCTTAGATGGTCGCCGAATCTCTTATTTGGGAGGAGTTCAGGTAATTCTATCCCATTGGTCTGAAGCCAAATGAAATGTAGTGGATTGAAGAATGATCCCAGTACCAACTGACAAGGGTTTGTGTTTTGGTAGAGGGTGAGACCGCACCATGAATGGTTGCATACGTACTCCTATTGAAGAGGAGATCAGGTCTGCGTAGTTCGAACCTGGTGTAAGAGGTTCAATGCTGTGTATGGCTGGAATGGTGTAGTAATGTTTTTGGTTGTTTTTGTTTTTGTAAGGGTAGAAATGTTTTTGTTGTTTTTGTTTTATTGCGACCGGGCCATATGAAATGGTTGCCTACGTACTCCTATTGAAGAGGAGATCAAGTCGACGTAGTTCGCCCTCGTATGCAGAAGAAAAAGCGTAATCCCATGTGCGAGTCGAAAGCGGGGAGGAGAAAGTTTAATCCTAGGTTGAGGATAAACTGCAGGTATGAGAAGTTTGATCCCATGTATGGGTTGCCAAACTGCAAGTGTGAGAGGTTCAATCCGTGGTGGGATAACCTAAGTCATAGGAACGCAAAGGAGAGCCAGGTTGCTCGCTTGAAATGTATATTTCCCTGAGGGGCAAAGTGTAGGAAAGTTGTAGGTGGTAAAGGGTTAAAGAGCCAGAATGACTGGTGACCTGATGGTCCGACACCAGGGTGTTTGCGAATTACTACAGACATAGTACCGTTTCACGGCGTCTGAGTTGATGAGTTGTGGAAATTCATCGCCGTCCATTTCTTGCAATCTGAGAGCGCCTCCTGTCAATACTTCTTTGACAACAAACAGGCCTTCCCAGTTAGGAGCAAATTTTCCTTTAGCCTGATCTTGGTAGTCAAAAATCTTCTTCAAAACCAAGTCATGTTGTTTAAACTACCGTAGCCGAACTTTTTTGTTGTAGGATCTGGCAATCCTTTGTTGATATAACTGACCATGGAAGATAGTCATGGTTCGCCTTTCGTCTATTAGAGACAATTGGTGATACCTGTCTTGTACCCATTGGTCTTTGTCCAGTTGAGCGTCTATCAACACTCTGAGGGATTCCATTTCAACTTCTATGGGGAGTACTGCTTCCATCCCATAGGTTAAAGCGTGGGGGTTGCCCCAGTGGAAGTACGCATTGAGGTTTTGTAGGCTAACAGAGTCAGAGGTAATAGGTCAGGCCAATCTGTGTGGTTGGTGGACATCTTTTGCATAATCTTCTTGATGTTTTTGTTAGCCGCTTCAACCGCACCATTCATCTTTGGATGATAGATGATAGAGTTGAGATGTTTGATGTGGAATTTACTGCATAATTCCTCCATCATTTTGTTGTTGAGGTTCTTGGCATTGTCTGACACAATCACCTCTGGTTGTCCGTATCGACAAACGACATTGTTTCTGATGAAAGCAATGATGACTTCTTTAGTAACCCTGGGGAAGGAGGCTGCTTCTACCCACTTGGTAAGGTAGTCGATCATGGTGAAGATAAATCGGTGACCATTACTGGCTTTAGGCTCGATGGGCCCGATAACGTCCATTCCCCACATTGAGAAGGGCCAAGGTGAACTCATATTGTGGAGTTCCCGTGGAGGGGCGTGTATAGCATTCCCATGAATCTGGCACTGATAGCATCTCCTGACGTGGTCATTGCAATCAGCTTTGAGAGATAGCCAATAATGTCCCATCTTGAGGACTTTTTTGACAAGGAGGGAGCCACTCATGTGGGGGCCATAGACTCCACCATGGATTTCATCTATAAGCCTTTGGGCTTGATCTTTGTCTAAACATCTTAGGAGACCCAGTCTTGCATCTATTTTGTAGAGCGCATCTACACTCAGGTAGAATTTCATAGCAAATCTATGGATCCGCCTTTTCTCAGTCGAGCTCTCCTCAGCGGGTGTAGATCCATCTCGTAGATATTCCTTGATATGCTGATACCAAGGATGTTGGATGGGAGGTAGCTCATCTGATACTTCTCCAACGTAATTCCCATAGGCTAGGGCCTTGTGCAGGGAAATTGTGACGCTCGGCAAGTGTTCCTTATCTGATATGTGAATCAAGGAGGCCAAAGTTGCTAATGCATCCGCAAAGTCATTCCTGTTACGAGGAATGTGTAGAAAGGAGATTTCTTCAAACTCCAAACCCTTCTTCAAAACCTGTCAATGGTAAGGTAACAAATGTAGTTCCTTGGTTTGATAGATTCTGGTGGATTGTCTGATTACCAACTCCGAATCTCCAAAGACGATTAATCACCGATGCCCATTGAGCGGGCAAGTTTTAGCCCCATGAGATGCCTTCATACTCAAATTGTATTATTGGTGCCGATAAATCGTAATTTGACTGACAACGGATCTCGCTCCCCGCATCGAGATACTAGAACGGCTCCGGCTCCGAACCTTCCATATTAATGACTCCATCAAAATACATCTTCCATGATTGGCGCGTATCATCGATGATATTCTTTGCCTTTATCATTACTCCTTCATCAGGAAAATATGTTTCCAAGGGTTTGAAATCCCCTGAAGGTGCGGTGGCCAGTTGATCCGTGATTCCTTGACCTTTGATGGACTTTTGAGTCACATATACGATGTCAAATTGTTGTAGGATCAACTGCCATCTGGACAGCCGTCAATTTAACATAGGTTTGTTGAACACGTACTTGAGAGGATCCACGCGGGATATGAGATGGGTTGTGTGACCATGGAGGTAATGATGTAACCTCATTGAAGCCCATGCTAAAGCATAACACGTCTTTTCGATCAGAGTGTACTTGTGTTGACTGCAGCTGAACCTTTTGCTGAGGTAATATATAGCTCGTTCTTGGCCTCTATTGTCTTTCTGTCCCAGCATGCAGCCCATGGTATTGTCACTTACGGACAGGTACATGAACAGGGGAACATCATCCCTGGGTGGTACCAAGACGGGAGCTTTTATTAGCCATTTCTTGATTGTGAGGAAGGCATTTTGACACTCATCATTCCATTTCATGGAGGAGTTCTTCCTTAATAGCTTGAAGATTGGCTCACGGGTTGCTGTGAGTTGGGAGATAAACCTACTAATGAAGTTGATTCTTCCCAAAAATCTCCGTATTTCCTTTTCTGTCTAAGGAATGGGCATTTCTGTGATGGCTTGGATTTTGGCAGGATCCAGCTCAATCCCCTTGTGGCTGACTAGAAATCCTAGCAACCTGCCCGATTTAACGCCAAAGGCGCATTTAGCTGGATTCAACTTCAAGTTGTATTTATGCAACCTGTTGAACAATTTTCTGAGATGGTCTAGATGGTCATCCTCCTGCCGGGATTTGACAATGATGTCATCCACGTAGATCTCAATCCCTTTATGCATTAAGTCGTGGAAAAGAGCCATCATAGCTTCGTTGATAGGTGGCTCCAAAGATTGATGAGGTTTGAATGACAACCGTCTATAGCAAAAGGTTCCCAAGGGCGTGATGAAAGCGGTCTTCTCACGATCTTCCTCAAAGAACCATGATCCGATGATACCCATAAAGCAATCAAAGAAAGGAGTACATGTCGTATTGCGCAGTATTGTCAATGAAAATGTGGATAAATGGCACGGGAAAGCTATCTTTCAAGCAAGCTTTGTTCAAGTCCCGGTAATCCACGCAAACTCGCACATTCCCTCCAGGTTTAGGCACGGGCACAATGTTGGATATCCACTCAGGATATGTAGACACCATTATAATGCCAGCTTGAAATTGTTTCACAATTTCTTCTTTCACCTTTAAACTCCATTCAGGTTTCAATCGCCTGAGTTTTTGCTTGACTGGCTTAAATCCCTCTTTAATGGGAACGCGATGAAGGACAATGTCAGTGGAGAAACCCACCATGTCTTCATGAGACCATGCAAACACATCATGGAATTGGGTTAATGGCGTAACCATGTCATTCCGTTGGTTTGGGGTAAGGTCTGAACCAATCTGGATTAACTTAGGGCTTTCTAAGGTTCCGAGATTGAAAGAAGTGGTTTGATCAAGGTTGGGTTTGGGTTTGTCTTTGACCCATTCTTGAATTTCGGAGGCACCTCAATGTCATCCTCAGATATCCATCAAGGTGAATTCATCTCTACATCAAAGGTACAATCCTTGTGGAGAAGAGGCACCGTGTCGACAAAGCACAGCACATCTAAATTCGAGTCTGAAAAAAAATATTCTTTCACTTAGTATATATGAAATGTGTTGATCATACACAAGTTAGCATATCTCGGGCAAAATAAACCGCTAATCTTTATCTGCGAAAAAGTAAGCATTATTATATCTACGGGCGCGAAAAGAGTTTACCGCTTTACCTAAACGACCAATGCAAGGAATCGCTCCAATTGCGAGGCAAAGTCTAGGTAGACCGCAGTGATGGAGGGATTGTCATCATCCTCCTTGTCCCGAATAATGGCCATTACGTCTGGGCAATCATCGTCTGGGGGTGTATCTATTGGTATGTTCATCATGAACGATGATGCGTATGCCCGACATCATTCGGATGACGGCTTGCTTGATCCTTCATTCCTCTTCTTCCACTGTGGGATTTGGAACAAAGACTTCTTTCTCCTTTACCGGTACCGGCTTGGGAAATAACATTGCCATCACATTGGCTGGCACCTTTACGGGAGGTTGTGCGGACTCAGAGCTTGAAGGCGAAGATAAATGTCGTATGGTTGAAGCTGAAGGAATCTGCTGATGCTTATGAGGATTCCTATGACTAGAGCTGGCAGAATAGCCTAGCCCAGCTGTTCTAGTTTTCCTGGTTAAGAGAATTGGGTACTTGATACCCTGGCAATCTTTACCCAACCTTTGTCCCGGCTTATGACCCAACGACATCATTTCTTGAGTAGCCGATATTACCTCGGCAGAAATCTTGGGTTCAGGCAATGGAGTTCCTATAGCATGGTATTGGGTATTGCTTTATTTCTAGAGCATGAAAACTAACTAGTTCTACATCTGCATTGGCATTGATGAATGGTATGTCTCCGTGCTGAGGAATCTCCGGTTCAGCGTTGACTGTGACCAGGCTATTGTTGATAATGTATTTCAACTGTTGGTGAAGAGTGGAGGGGACTGCCCCAACCATATGAATCCATGGTCGTCCCAAGAGCAGGTTGTATCCCGAATCTATCTTGAGTACATGGAAAGATACGCATAATATGTGAGGACCAATTTCGATTAGCAGCTCAATTACTCCGACCGAATTACGGCGGGCTCCATCAAAAGCATTGATAATAGTATGGCTACTCCAAATTCGGTTGAGATTGATATTCATCTTCACCAAGGTAGCGTATGGGCAGATATTCAGAGAGGAACCTCCATCTATTAAGACTCCAGCTACCATATATCCGGAGGACAAGACTGCAATGTGCAACGACTTGCAATGACCGGTCCCTTCGGGCGGTATGTCATCATCAGTGAAGGATATCACATTGTTGTTGAAAATGTGATCAACCAGATGTTGAAACTTTTCCGTATCCACTGATGTCGGGAGATAGGCTTCTTCTAAAACCTTTAACAAGACCTTTCGGTGATTCTCGGAAGTAAGGACCAAGTCCAAAATTGATATTTGTTGTGGAGCTTCTTTCAAGCTTAAAACCACCGTAGCTTCATTATGACCCACAACGCGGAGGAATTTTTCAATCTTCTCAATGGGTATTTTCCCCTTTGATTTGGTGGTGGGCTCCATCACCTGGTGGGGAAGATACAGTGGATTTTCCTTCGACACTGTAGCAGTTGTATGTGAGGTGGATCTTTCACCTTCTCCATAATTCCATGGAACTTTGCGCAAGCTAACAATAGGATATTGTGCTCGCATTTTAAGTTGATTGGCTCGGAGCGCCACTTTTAAAGGATTGTTGCCTCCCTTGAGTTGAATTGTTGGCGTTGTGAGTAATGTATTAATCCCATCAGTTTCAGTGGATATGACTACTACCACACTTTTCCAATTAGTAGTGCCTGCATTCTCACTTGCACGTAACACAGTATCGTCGTCCGCTAGGCGCAGGACACCACTGTCGATTAGATTTTGAATAAGGTGGCGGAGTGCCCAGCATTCTTCTGTGATGTGACCGCGAGACTGGGAATGATATTGACACACTCCATCAGAGTTGTACCATCCTTAACGGGGGTTGATTGGAGGTAGAAGGGAACTGATCCTTCCTTCATTAATTAACATATGAAGGATTTCCTCCACAGGTTGGCCCAAATAGGTGAATTCCCTTTTGTTGGCGAAATCCCGACGGGCTTTGGCATTTGCTCTCTTTGTCACTTTGTCTTCCAGCATTTCATTTTCTGAAAGTGACGAGGGAATATTCATGACAATAGGTAAGAGACTGGCATGCTCCTAGCTGATTAACTGACGAGTCATTTGATGCTGATAAGTCACCAGTTCCGCCAATTGCTCAATTTGCTTGCAGAGAGCTTTCATCTTTCGTTCCATTGTGAACTGGAACTTGGCATAATCCCATCTGTCATCACCGTCTTTGAGGGTATGGTAAGATTCACAGCTGAAGTTGGAACTCTGTCCATCGCTCCAATTAATCATGTTGACCTCTTCTTCTTTGTGTTGAGGAAGAGCGTTGTCTTAAACATGAGGCTAATCTGGTTTGGTGACCATGATCTCTCCATTATTTATCAGGTCCTGGATCTTGTGTTTCAAGGCCTAACAATACTGAGTATCATGTCTAGGTGCCCCGGCATGATAAGCACATTTTCTAGCAGCATTGAAACCCCGTCCATTAGGGCTGGCTGGTGGAAGAAGATGCGTAATTTTCTTCTGTGTTGTCAGAAGATTAAGAATGTTCTCGAGGGTATCCCCTAAGGGTGTAAACACTAGAGGGCGTTTGACTTCTCCACCTTTTGGTATTGGAGGGTTTACAGACTGTGCTTGAAAGGGAGTGTAGTTTCTCCTTTGAATAGGCATGTTTTGATTGCCTTTTTGCCCCTGTAGTATCAGGGAAACATCTTCTTTTTCTTTTTATGGACCCTCAAAGTTGTTCCCATAATTTCAGTTGGATGTGATTAGAAAGCGACTTTGAGTCAGACTAGGTCTTGAATCTTTCCTGGACTTCAATCTCATCTCACCCATCTCCCATGTTTGACCATTTCGTAAAAATGGTTTGTCGATCTTACTAAAACTCTCTCATAGAAGGGAGCTTTTGTATGTCTATATGAAAGTCATGACCATCTCTCGATTCTCATCATGGAAGGACTAACTTGGGCGACCAGCGCGCTCCACCTCTGAGCATACTCTCTGAAAGACTCGTTAGATTGTTTCTTGATCTTGGTAATTTGATCTGGGATCAGAGCCATCCGAGTTTGAAAGCTGTATTGAGTGAGGAAAGCATGTGCTAGCTCTTCCCAGCTATGGATTTTGGAGTTGTCTAATCTTGTGTACCACGAACGGGCTTCTCCAGTTAGTCTCTTTTGGAACAATTACATTCTAAGCTTTTCGTCCTCTGCATAAGATCCAAGTTCTCCAATAAACACCTTTAAATGTGTGTAAGGATCTCCTAACCCGTCATATTTTTCAAAGTCAGGAGTTTTAAATTTTTTTGGATAATGAACACTAGGAAAAATACACAGATCAACATATGAAACACTCCCGTGTGTTCCAATTCCTTTGATAGCGCGAAGGGTTTCTTCCATTTGGAGGACTTTCTTTTTGATGTCATCGATTATCCGGATCTCCGATGGGATAAAGCAACATCATCATGAGTTTTGTTGGTCGATCTAATCGTAGTTCGTGTATGGTAATGATCGGGATTCCTCCTTGTGTGGAGGATTTAACATGTCTGGTATTTTCGACCTGTGTGCAGGTGGTGTAATTCTTTTAGTAGAACAACCAAATCAGAATTTGTTTGCTTAATCCGATTTGAATTCTTTGCGGCGGACTAAGTTCATCTGGTGGGATGACGACATGATTGATTTGTAGGCTTTGTTGCCTTTTTGGACTTTAATGGGGTAGTAGGTCCGATTGATTCCTCATGAAAGAATTTCATAGTTTAGTCTTTAGGGAATGTGTATAATAACATGCTATGTGATGTGTCTATTTTAGGAATTTTATCCTGCAAAACAGATGTCAGCTGTTTGTAGCATGTTAATATGTATGTGTATACATTTCTTCATATGTCTCATTACATGGAGATAGATATGGAATGAAATTAAAGTAATTGTGTTTTACAAGTAATTTGAAATGAGAGAGCATGAAGAGACTTTCCTCCGTTTTAGGTTTATCAGAGGCTGACCTATCTTAGGTTACTCTCGCGGCTTTTTGGCGTGAAGGTTCCCAAATCATCGCAATCTACTAGTTGGGAAGTTAATCCGGTCTTTCAACTGGAGCGAATTTGGGTGGTCCCTTTCCTGAGGCTCGGTGAATTAGTCTTCTCACGAGTCCAGTAATCAAACACCGACGGGATAGCCTCTTGGTGGAGGGACACACAACATGAATTCACATACATCGCGTCTCACCGTATGAAAATGATGACATGTGCGAAGCACTAATATTATAAGTAGATATGGTATGAAGCACTACTATCACAAGCAGTTTATGGTGCGAAGCACTAGCATCACAAACAGTTATGGTGAGAAGCACTAAGTGCAATAAGGAAATGCATCCGTACACATTCATCAAATGTAAATGCAACATCCACACACAAGTAGGTAATAATTTTGAAAAGATTGTAATAGCGGCTTAAGTCCTCTTACTGGAGTCCCCAGCAAAGTCGCCACCTGTCGACGTCGAGATTTTTGGATGTCCCTTTCCGTTACTTGCTCTTTGTTGTTCTCATTTTAGGTGAGATTTGTTTGAAAAAACAAGTGAAAAAGGTCCGACATGTATAATGTCGACGATGGACTGTTAAGAGTCGCCAGTTGGTTTTTAAATGGTTGTACCAACACAACCGAGAAAAGTTTTGCACATTGACCCGATGATGTGACAACGCTTGCTATACTGCCTCGGTGAAACCGAGATTCATTAGGGTCCGGGGACTTGGTTATCTTGGGGGAAGGTGTTAGGCTCCCCAGATATCCGTCATTACCACAATGTGACCTCTTTTCAAGAAATCTGTTATCTGAATGTGTGTGTGTGTGTGTGGGTCAATGTCATTATTTGGAAGTAATCGAGGCCTCGTTCAACCTATATACAGGGGTTTGAATTTATGTAAAAATTCGATTTTTAGCAAGATATAACAATCTTTGTTTATAAAAAGGTTTTTCAAACCACGATGCTCAATAGTAATCGAGACCTTTTACACTCCCATTTTATTAAGTGTTAAACTTGATTGATTTTTATTTGACGATCACGAGGCATCCGTCGAAAAATAATATACAAAATAATGGCGACTTCCTCATGGGTATAGAAACCATCTGAGGAAATTCAGACATCGCAGAATAATTTACAAGCTGCTTACAGCTGAAAATGTCCATTACGGGAACCGAATCTAGATTCAATGGGATGAATCTGTGATCACATGATTCCTAGGCGCACAGAATACTGCAATTTGTATGAAAGCAGTAAGCATGTATATATATAAAAGCTGTAAATATATATATATATACAGACAGGATCACCAACCACGAAGGACCTCCATGGGGGATCAGAAATGTAAATAAAGTTGTTAAAAGCTATCAACTGTCACGAAGGAAACTCCAGGCGAGATGAAACGTAAATAAAGTTGTAAATACGGTCAACCGCTTACGAAGGAAACTCCAGGCGGGACGAAATGTAAATAAAGTTGTAAAAGTGATCAACTGCCACGAAGGAAACTCTAGCGGATACAAATATATATATATATATATATATATATATATATATATATAAGCAATAAACGCATGACGTAAAATCTGAGCTCATCGAGCGAGTTCGACAACAGTTCATATATATAAATATATATATACAAAAGCGAGTAAAAATATATGGATATAAAATCCGAGCTCATCGAATAGAAATCCAACAACGATTATATATATATATATATATATATATATATATATATATATATATATACACACACAAAAGTAGAGTAAACGCACCGGATATAAAATCTAGGCTCATCGAACAGAGTCACTACAAAAAAATGTGGCTTTAGCAACAATCGATTTTCGTTGCTAAAGGTGCCAGTTTTCGTTGCAAAAAGGTTTTGGCAACGACTTTCTTTGTCGTTAAGGTCTTTTCGTTCTATATGAATGAGCGTTGCTAATTATTTTGCAACGAACGTTTTTTTTTCGTTGCAAAAAGTAATACATTTTGCAACGAAATTTGGCTTTCGTACAGAGACATCGATCCTTTAGCAACAAAATGTATTGTTGCAGAATAACTAAAATTTCGTTACTAAAAACCCCATTTCGTTGCAAAAGCCTGCTAATTGGCAATGAAATGAACTCTTTTTTTTTGCAACGACCGTGCATTTTCGTTGCAATTGACACCATTTTGCAACGACATTTTTCGTTGCAGTAAATTATGAAAATTTTTGCCTAAGCTTGCTTTCGTTGCGGAATGTAAACTTTTTAGCAACGATTTTCATTGCTGATTATATTATTTGGCAACGACATTATCTTTGAATCAACCAACGAAAATGTTTATTCTTTGGTTATTTTTCAATAACAGCGAAAGTCGTCGATTAGCAACGACATTATATATTGTCATTTCTTTATATGTGCAATGAAAGTTGATATGATTTGCAACGATAAAAAATGTTGCCTTTTATGTTAGTATTAGCAACAATATCCTCTCCGTTGTTATTAGGTTAATTTTTCGTTGCCAAATATTATATTTTTAATGCCATTAGCAACGGAAATTTGTTGCTAAATGTATAAAAAATTGTTACTATATTAAAACTTGTTCAATGCTTTGATAACGAATTATATTGTTGCCAAATAAAAATTTAATATTCTTTTTGAGTACCTGACTGGCTCAATGTCCCTATAACAAATAATGGCAAAAATACAAAAAACTAAAATATTATTAACTTAATAAAATCATCAACTACATAATCATTCATTATCTTTATAATTAACCATCTAAAGCTACCACAGTTCTTCAATCAAAGTATATATCTACATATATAGAGAGAGTACACTTCATAATTTCGTCCCTTATCTTCCGTAAGCGTAGCACAGAAATTTGATACCCAGTATTGTAAGGCTAGTCATAGAAGCAGTCTTCATGCACATATTTAAAAATAATATCAAAGTCAGAAAAATGAAGCAAATAGGTCACCAAAGGCAAACTATTTAAATTTAGATTTGGAAGTTCAAATACAGACACAAATTTAATTGAGTAACTCACAAGCTAACCTTTCTTCACTTCACCAAGTTCTCTGGCCATAGCAAGGAGTTCCTCTTTGTTCTTTCTCATGTAATTGAGACATGTCCTACAAGCATATAGCATATTAGAAATTTATTCTAACAGATTCATATCTATTAAAAGAAAACTATATATATAGTACAATTCTTAATTCATATCATATTTCACATCTGGTGAGTTAAACATCTATAAATAAACACAAGGAGAAAATGTAAATATGATAATGATCTTAACACCCATATGTTAAGAAAGCGAGTTAGCCTTGTCTTGTGAGATCCAAATTGACATGCCATCTTCATATGAATGAACTACGATAATGACTTCAAACTCCCCTCCCCGCTAAAAAAAATAAGATTACTCTGAACATATCCAATTTAAGAAAAAAATATTCTTTTAAGAAACTTTCAATTAGTGACAAAGATGTCAAGGCATTTTAATAGTAAAATGAAAATATAAAAAAGCTTGGGTAGGTTTTCCTTATACAGAGAGAGTAAAAGCAATATCGAGAGGTGTTAGGATATTACCGATATAGACACAACCATAATGTTTTACAATACAAATTGGATGACAGGCCCAAATACTGATTTCTACCAAACATTCATATAAAATGAGCAAAATACTAATTAATAAAAATATAACTAGAGGAGGATATACTAATTGAGATCACATACAGAGCAAATGATTAATATATATATATATATATATATATATATATATATATATATATATCATGCACAAGAAAAATGAAAACTATAAGTATCGATTAGTAGAATTGAAATACCAACTCCTACATGATATGTGTAATAATTATTTCATATCTCTAAATTATAACAAGTAAATACATCTATATGCTTAATAAATAAATAATGATAAATAAAACAATATTAATGAAGCTATAAGTATCATTTAAGGAATTCAAAATACAAACTCCTACATGATATGTTTTTGATAATTATTTCATATATCTGAATTAGAACAAAAAATACATCCATCATGTGATTAATAAATAAAAGTTTATAAATATAAATTATATAAATATAATGTATTTACAAGATGGCCTAATATATTATATATATTATATAAGTATAATGTATTTACGAGATGGCCTAATATATTATATTATGCCAAATAGAGATGAACTAGAGATATGAGATGAGGAAATTAATATTTTTGGAAAAAAGAAAAAAGGTAAAAGGAGAACTAGGAATAGCTAGGGGTATACCATTACTATTCTTCTTTTTATGTTTTATTTTTGGACTTAAAAATATGTTCATGATTTAAGTTACTCCCTCCGTCTAAGAATAAAAGTTCTTATTATTTTATGTAATCTCAAATTAAATATTTACTTATATTAAATAATCTATTTTTTGTAATAATTTGTGCGTAATATCCTTAGTATTAAATGTCATATTTTTATTATTTATAAATATTTATATAATATCACTAGTCATGTATAGAAAAATATGCAATTAGATGAGAATTTAAATATGAATAATTTTATCATTTGATATTTTTTTTAAAAAAATAGTATAAAATCAATCATCACTTTCATTCTCGGAGTGAGGGAGTACTTGTAAATATATCATACTTCTATCTAAAAATAGGAAACATTGGGAAGCATAGATATAATAATCATGTTTGATGAGGTTGGGTTTATTTGGGTCGGAGGCCCAGAACTAACATGCTTGACAATCGATTGTCACGAGTACTATTTCAACAACCATAATCTATACTGTTGATCGCAACATTGGATGACACGGATTGAAATGAATTTTCCCCTGCCACTACAAGCTATAGCGATATGAGAAATTACTCATTTGCCCCTCATTTGCTCATGTGCTACATTATCTACCGCTAATAGTTATGGCGGTAGTTTATTAACTAATAAATTAGAATGGCTCAGTGGTAGCTTAATGGCCTAATAACCCATAGGTCTTAGGTTTGAAACCTAGGTGTGCTATTTTTGTTTCTTATGTTATATATTTATAATTTTATCTCTAAATATTCATATAAATATTTATAAACAAATATTCATATAAATTTATCTTTAAAATTTATAAATATTTCATCTAAAATTTACTTTAATGTTGAGATTTGTTTAGTTAACTAATAAATTAGAATGACTCAGTGGTAGCTTAATGGCCGAATAACCGATAGGTCTTAGGTTTGAAACTTAGCTGTGATATTTTTGCTCCTTATGTTATATTTTTTGTGTATTAAATAAATTCTATTACCATCTATATATATACCCATCTTAAATCTCCACATTAAACTAAATATATATAAAGTAACTATGAATATTTATATAACGTAATTATAAATATTTTAATATATATATATATATATATATATATAAATATATGTATATATATATATTTATAAATTTATCTCTAAATATTCATATAAATTTATCTTTAAAATTTATAAACAAATATTTATTTATAAATTTATAAATATTTCATCTAAAATTTATAAAATTTAGATATGAATATTTGTTATATTTATTTATATAAATATTTAAAGATAAACTTATAAATATTTTCTATAAATATTTGTTTACATATATATATATATATTTATATATAAAATATTCATAG